>JAIUZE010001619.1:0-22814 GCA_022085475.1 Heliosperma pusillum
TTAACTGTAACAACATTACAGTATTGTACTACTTCTTTGTTGTAGTTGATTTTGCTGCAGCTTCATCAGCAATGCGAAGAGGACAAGTTCTTTTGTCATGGTCAGATTTTTTATTGCAGTACGCACACAGTCTCTTTGGTTTTGCTGCCTTTGCAATGGATTGTTCTTTTGCCGAGGTCAATCTTTTTCCGCTACCCTTGTTGTGTGCTTTTATTGGTGGCAGAACAGTTATCTCGGATGAGGCAGTGCAACCCAACAACATCTCAATTTCTTGTTCTTTTGTAAGTTGTGGAGCATTAAGCGAGAATTTCTCCCGGAACTGAACAAGAACTGTAGCTAACTCATCCATGTGATCATCTTCCAAAGTATTGAGAACGTTAACTGTTGCATTGAATTCTGCCCAAAGTTTCCACAAATTAGTCTTACCAGAGTGAGCCATATCAGAATCCTCGATGATATTACCATTGGAATCAAACCTGTATTTGAAACAATAAAAATTTGTTTACGTTAACATGTTACTGTAAGGAATAATAACATTACACAGGAAAATGAAACTGTAACATTGAGAATTTGTAACATGTTACTGTAAGGAATAATAATATTAGATGCGAACCTGTCAGGTGAATGAGAATTCTTCGTCCAACGACCTAATATGTACTTGCTTGGGATTTGATTAATTCCTTTCCCGGTGTATGCCCAGATAATATGTCTGCAAAGTAATCCGGTTCTTTCGAAAAGTTTACAAGTGCAGGTAACATCTGTGGTTGAAATATTGAATTTAACCTGATAAGTTTTGTTTGTTTCAGCATCTTCGACACCAATTATCCTTACATCGCCCTCCTTTGCAAAGTCACTTACACCACATGTTATAGAAGACTTTATTTCCTCTTGAAACACGTAGAACACAGAGTGTGTGTAGACCGCAGCAGCATGTTTTTCTAACCGTATCTTCGTTTCCGTGACAGGGAATGAACTGTCACTATCATGATCAGCACACCTTTGATTGTACCGTTGTTGGTCCATGGCAGTTTCGGACCGCATCCAGAATTCCACGAGGGTGCCAAAGTGATTCTCATATCGCTTAAAAAATGAATTGGCACTCTCAGATCTCTGTGTTGTTCGTAATATGCAGCCCATCAGAATGTCACGATGGTAGGCAGGGATCCAACGATGTCGTTCCTCGAACATGGTTTTAAGCCATTTGTTGTCTTGAAGATTGAAATCTGAAATAAGGAGGTGCCATTTCTCCTCAAACTCTGACGGGTCCAAATCAGAGTCCCACACCACAGAATTGAAGCGGGACAAGAAGTCAGTGTCTTTGCAAAGAGTTGAACCCACCTTGTCTGTGACCTTTTCAGTTATATGCCACATACAGTAACGATGGCGTGCGTTTTTGAAAACTGCAGGGACATCATTTTTTATTCCAAGACACTGATCAGTGATAATGAATTGGGGCTCCTTGTGACCCATTGCATTCATAAAATGCTGAAAAGTCCATGTGAAGGAATCTTCACTTTCATCTGTCAGCAAACATGCACCAAAGAAGATTGATTTTCTGTGGTGATCAACTCCAGTGAATGGTGTAAACACCATGGAATACTTATTTGTGCCGTAGGTGGGATCAAAACTAACGGCATCCCCAAATCGTGAGTAGTTCCGCACTGCAATTGAATCAGCCCAAAAAACCCTTGACAGGCAGTTTGATGCATCAGCTTGATATGCAAAGAAAAATCCTTTTCCAGTGGCTTGTAGCTTTTGAAGACGAGAAAGGAAGAGATCAGCATCTCTTTGCCCTATATAGCATTTGATGTCTCGCTGGAAGTTTTTGAAATCAGTCACGGTAGCACCGATATTTTCGTACCCCTTCGCAAACTCTTTACACATTGCAAAAGTCTTGGCAGCCCCAATATTCAGTTTTGAATTGTCCAGAATAAGTTGCTTCTGGAATATGTCAAGTGATCTTGAAAGCTTTTCCAAATCTCGATTAGAAACGGAGGTCAGCCGATGATTATGACATTGACGAAACTCGTCAATTATAGCAGGACCCGTAAGCCCAGCAACAAGTGCAAATCTTAAAGCTGCTTTGCAGCCAATCCTTCTAGTAATCTTGACTTTCCGTTTAACAGACTCACCATTACTGTCGTCATTGACAGTGTCATAACGTAGCCTTTGTTTATTTCCCCTGAACCCTTGACGATTGCAGACAATGAATTTCTGGTATGTTGTACCACCTCTAATAGTTTTGGCAGTGTACAGCCTAGGGGTAAATCCAAATGCTCGAGCATAAACATTATAGAACTCTATACCTGCCTCAAGTGAGGGGAAGATTGTACCAACTGTTGGAGTGAACTTACTCTCAACTACTCTAATCCATTGCTCGCTTCCCTTAGGAGTATGAGAGAGAACAAGTTGATTATCTGATTGGGCAGTGTGATCGTGTTGTACGATTGGTGTCAAATGGACTGTATTGACACTGGTGGACTCTGTAAGGCAAAAGGGAAAATAAAAGATTATTGTCCATGTAAAAACGCAAAAGGTGTGAAAATAGAACAACAAATAACTGATAATACAGCGGTGTTGGTATAGTAACAATGGTACAGTAACGCTGAGACAGTAAGACAATATGTTACGCAAGTGGAAACATTATAGGTAGCAGTGTTTTACAGCAACAACGATACAGTAACAGTATGGTAATGAACTGGTAGACATAATACAGTAACAATGTTACTATTAAAGGCGGAAAAAGAAACAGGATACAGATGGCACGAAAGCGGAAGTGTAAAGAAAATTCATATTTAGAAAGTGTTCGATAAACATGTAACAGTGTGATGTGAAAAGCAACAAACTGCGAATTCGATTGAACAAAACCGTGATAAAATTGAAAAGCAAAGTAACGAAAATTAAGAAACGTCCTAAACTGCGAAATCATGACAGTGATCATTTAAAAAGAAACTAACAGAAAATCAAGAAATTGAAAATAAGAGCGGAAGGAAGTGAGGAAGGAATATACCTGTAGGTAAGGGGAATTCGCTATAATTTGTCGCCATTGTAGTAATGAAGAAATTAAGAACAGTAAATATGAAAGCAAGATCAAATAGGACGGAAATAAGGAGCGGAAATTGACATGCAAAACGAGGAAACAAAAAGTCGTGCAAAATTGAAAATTGAATTGAGAGTCAAATGCTGATAAATTTGCGATTGAATTAATTTGTGGAAATTGCTGATGATTGAAGAAGAAAATGAATGAATCTGAAATTGAATTAGTGAGGTTTAATTTGCAGGAGCAGAAGAACTGATGAAGTCGTATAACAGAGCAGAAGGAGAGCTAGAGAGATGTGATTTAGAGAGAGAAAGTGAATATCAATTATGATGAACATAGCTGGTAATTGAGGTATTTATATGAAAGTTATATTATGGGAGATTCAATCTCAGCCACTCATTCATCATAAGATCTAATGGTCCTTATTCACGGGACGTACTCACCAAATATATGTGTACTCACCGGATGCAATTTCTATATATATATATATATATATATATATATATATATATATATATATATATATATATATATTGATTTCTATTCAAAGTTTGGTATTTAATTTCTTATCTTTCTTTCTCATTGTTACTTTCATTTATTGTTGTTTATTTTCTAGTTTAGTAATAGATTAGTTTAAAGTTTAAATCTTTATACCTTTTCATGTTTAGTCTTATGTTTTGAATAATTATTATTGTGTTTTATGTTAGACTAGTTATGCTTAGTGAGTAGTGGTCTCGCTAGGGTTCGATTAATCCGTAACATGCCAAGTTTATTTGATTGAATTCCATAATTAATGAGTTGTTGGGTAGTTAGTTGGGTTAATTAAAGGATTTGACTTGTTTATGATTTATTTGGGATTGTTGTTGACTCTTGACCCTTGACCATCAACGAGAGTTGATTAGGTTGGGAGCCGACTCACCTCACTTAGACTAGTTGTCGACTTAGGTTGAACCCGGGAGGGAGAACCTAAGGAGGGTGCCCTTAATTGTCGGTTTGAACTTTACCTTTGGGAAAAGGATTGGGATGACCGGGAAGATAACGTGTTTGTTTTGACCTTAGCCTTTGTCGGGGTACATGAGAATGGGTTCATTTAAGTGGACCTTGGCCTAGAATAGGGGATTCCGACTCACGAACCCGGGA
Organism: Heliosperma pusillum; assembly: GCA_022085475.1. Taxonomy (NCBI): domain Eukaryota; kingdom Viridiplantae; phylum Streptophyta; class Magnoliopsida; order Caryophyllales; family Caryophyllaceae; genus Heliosperma; species Heliosperma pusillum. The sequence goes on from JAIUZE010001619.1 coordinate 4,181, forward strand.
GGGAGGTGGTCGGGATAGCTACCGTCTTAACGCGAACCCGGGAGGGAGGTGTTAGGCGACCTAGAGGCGTTTTCCCCTAAACAACGCCCTTATGACTTGTTGACGGGATTCATGAGAGTAAATAAGGCATGTTAGTGGAGAAAATCGGACCCTGAACCTTTCTTTATTATTTAATACGCTATTTCTATTATTGTTTAGTTAGTTTAGTAGACTTAGCTAGTCATTAGTTTAGTTACTTAGTTTAACCTTAACTCTCTTCTTGATTTGCGTAGCTAGCTTGTAATTTGAGACTTGCTAGTAATCGACCTTGACCTCCCTGTGGATCGACCTCGACTACCGCTACTACATTAGCTTAGTTGAGTTTATAAATTTGTTTTGACCGGGGGAAGGCGACGAAAATCCCCGCGTCACTGGACCATATACCATTTGAGAAAAGATGAAGGAAAAGGGGGGTGTCTCAGCCGGTCGGCCGACTGAGACTTACATAATACCAAAATACTTCGAAAATGTCAGCCACACTCCCAGCCGGTCAGCTGACCGGCAGCCGGTCGGCCGACTGGGACTACACATGCACGAAAATCACCATCAACAACCCAATAATCATCAACAAACATCAATTATCATCAACAATCATCAACAATCATCAACAATCATCAACCAACACAAATTCCCTAGCTATACATTCAATTCCAACACAAATCCTAGCATCAAACTATATTAAGTATCTAATAATTTTCCCTAGACATTTGGTAAACATCAAGTAAAGCATTTAAAACACGTATTGATATCGAGTATGTAACACCGCAAATGTACCCTATTTTTTTTATGATAAAAATATTATTCGGATACTTTTCAGCGAAATTTAGTTTTAGTTTAGAATTAAATTTCCCGTGTCTAATTTAGAATTTCCGAGTTCGTAATTGGACTTTACGCGAGATTTCGAGTAAGTTACGTCTTAAGGCGTAATGAGCTTTTTCCCTTATGTTTTCCACTTACTCCATATACTCCCTCATAACCCTAACTCCCTCACATTCAATCTTCTTCTTCCTCACCAAGTAAACCCCAAAACCTAGCCTCCATATTTGATCAAGCTTTAAATCATCGCTACTCCTTCGTTACTCGCTTAAATTCGCTCAAGTTCGTCTTATTCGTTCCCTCTCATCGTCCTCTATCCGTATTGGTAATAAAATTACCGTCTTTCTCGCTTTTCAATTTATCCGTCTTTCTCAAGGTGAATTATATTCATCTTTTATTATCTAATTGTAGGTGGTGACCTCTAAGACCCCGACAAAGACTACTTCTTGATAGAAGAGGACATCGACGCGGATTGAAGACGCAAAAAGCTAACGGTGAAGGGTTACTCGATATCATTTACGTGTTTTAATGTGTTTTCTATGTTAGAGATCGTATCTAGAATAAGGTTAGTAATCATAGGAATTGTGTTGTTGATGATGGTTGTTGTTAGTTGAAAATTTATATGAGAATTGATGATTTGTGATGATAGTTGATGTTTGTGTTATACCTTAGTGAAATTGTGAATTTCGGGTGTTCGTGCCATACCAGGACGCTGGCAGCGTCCCTGGACGCTGGCAGCGTCGTAGGACGCCGGCAGCGTTCCCTGGCGCTGGCAGCGTTTCATGCTGCAAGTTTTTCCAAAGTCGCCCCTTTGAATCTTAGTTCCGTCTTGACTTTCCTTGACCCTTTGGACTTGGTCTTCTTGCATTGATGAATTGTTTGTAGCCCACTCCAATTGACGGGTTTGGGTCTCGGGACTCGGGTTTGACTTTGACTTTTGTTGACTTTTGGGTTTGACCTTGACTTTTGTTGACTTCCGGGTTTGACTCTAAAAGTTGATTTTAAATATTTATGTTTCGAATATATGATTTTCTTTCGCTTGTATCGCATGTTTTGTGACGATTTTTGGTATGTCCCACTTTGAGTCGGTTTTTACAAATGTTACGGTTTGAGCACTAATTTTCTATGTGCTTTGTGCTCTCATTCCCTTGGCTACCTCCACGTTCGTAAGGCTGGAATGTCGGAACGGGGAGTGTATCCTTACTGCTTAATTGCATGTGTTAGTGGGCATATGACGACGTTGTTGGGAGGCGGGAACCCGCTTTGCTTTTGATCGAGACCCCTCCCGTGCAAATGTTGTATACTTGCGAGGTGGTGTCATTGCATGTAGCGTACCGCTTGTTATGATGCTTGTGCTCTTTTCCGCCTCTTTCGTGAATGTCGACCGAATTCGGGGTACTCGGCTTCTATGATTGACCGAGTCTTGGATGCGAAATGTTTATCGCATGTCGAATCGGAAAATGTGATTCCGAGAGTCTGGCCAGGTTTAGACTAGAACCGGGTATTTATTTCGTCGTTCTACCAGGAGAAAATTAGTCTACATATACGAAATAAATTGAATCGTGTATGCGTTCAGGGAAATGTTTATCCCGTGGATGCGATTTTAATCATACTTGCCATGTACACGGTGCTAGTGCGTGTCATTTACCGTGAGAGATGTCGTCAACGTATTGTACGTTTGAATGGATGATTATATGATTGGTTTATTCGTGGTCTTTGGATGACTTGACATGGTTTGTTTGTCGAGTCTCAATCTTATCAAACTTATGCCGCTAACGGTGAGATGCAAGCCCTAGTGAGTGTATATGGTTGCCTAAGAGTGTCTTTCCCTTGTCTATCTATAGCATGATGGTTACGGATTTGTAATTCATGAACTCTTATCTTTACATATTGAATTGCCTATTTATCCTTATCGTATTTAACATGTATATTTATATATGTATGCTTCTACTTTTGTATTTCCGTTTATGTACGTTTAATGTGATATGGCTGGGAGAACCCGAAGTTACTCCCCACTGACTGTGTCGTTCATGTTTTTCATGGATGAACAGGTTGCTTGATTGGATGACTTTTTGCTTGTGGTATTTTGGGTTCGGGTGTGAGCTAGCGGGCGTTGGCCTGGAAGATTCACCTCTAGACGTTATTTAGCTAGTTTGCTAATCACTTTGACTTTGATAACATTTTGAGAGACTTCGTCTCTTTGTAGTATTTTTATACTTTGGTTTGTATTATTGACATTCCTCGTACCTTTCTATTTGCATGTAAAAAGTTTTAAAAATATCGTATTTTACGCTATATAAATCACATGCTTGTTATGTTTTATTTCCGCATTCGCGAGGGTTATTGTCACAGAGTAACCCTTCACCGTTACCTTTTTGCGTCTTCAATCGACGTCTAGGTCCTAGACCTGGCAAACGGGTCAACCGGGTCGGGTTCGGGTCGGGTCAGTTCGGGTCTTTCGTTGATTTCGGGTTAATTCGGGTCGAGTCGGGTCATTTCGGGTTTCGGGTTTGTTTCGGGTTAGTTGTCGAGTCCGTTTCGGGTCAACCGGATCGGGTTATTTCGGGTCGGATCATTTTCGGGTCAAAGAATAAGAGACAAAAGGCCATTTTAAGTCTTTTCGGTTCAATTAAAGTTATGTTTTATCGGGTCATTTTCGGGTTGAGTGGTTTTGGATCGGGTTATTTTCGGGTCGGGTCAGTTACGGGTCAAGAAATATCGGGTCATGTTCGGGTCGGGTCGGGTCTAATCAGGTTTTGGGTCACATTCGGGTGTTGTAGTTCGGGTCAATTTCAGGTCACGGGTCGGGTCATTCGGGTCGGGTCAATCGGGTCGGATTGCTTTTGCCAGGTCTACTAGGTCCTCCTCCACGAGGTAGTAATCTTTGTCGGGATCTTGAAGGTCTCCACCTACAAAAAGACAACAAAAGATGAATATAATTCACCTTTGAGAAAGACGGATAAATTGAAAATGAGAAAGACGGTAATTTTATTACCAAACAAGATAGAGGACAATAAGAGGGGAAGATTGTGATGAAAATTAACGGATTTGAGTGAGTAATGAAGGAGTAGTGATGAACTTGGGCTTGATCAAAAATGAGGTTTAGGGTTTTGGTTACTTGGTGAGGAAGAAGGTGAGTGGAAAAATAATGAGAGAGTTAGGGTTATAAGGGTGAGTGAGTGGAAAAATATGGGGAAAAAGCCCAAAAGCGGCTTAAGGCGTAACCCACACGGAATTTCGAGTAGAGTCCGAATACGAACTCGGATTTGCTAAATTAGACACGGAAAACTAAGTTCTAGACTAAATCTAAAATTACGCTAACTAGTATCCGTATAATATTTTTAAAATAAAATAGGGTACATTTGCGGATGTTTTTTTTTTTTTTTTTTTTTTTTGGTGAAATGTAAGTATATTATAAAACTAGCCCAACAAATTAGGCAGCACCAATTACAAACCAACCATTCATTAGCATTACATCAAAATACTAAATTTAAGACAAAATGCTAACCACAAAACAACCTTAGAAACAAAATTACACCAAAACCATTAACATTGACAACCTATATTAATCTTCAAAAACCAAAAACCACAGCAATCAACATCCCAGCTCACTCAACAAACCTGCAGCACCACTTCACAATGATCTTCAAAGCAGCCTCAAATCAGTACTGAAACCAATCCAACTTCCCTGCACCAATTTCTATCAGAAAGACGCATAATACCTTTGAACCCAATCATCAATCTTCTCCTACAGTCATCATGAACTTGCTTGACAAGTACACGAGGACACAGCACATGCCCCTCAATTCTACAAATGTTCCTAACTCTCCAAATGCTATAGCAAATACCAGAATGAACAGCCATGATAATCTGCCTACGAATCATAGAACCCCTCATATGTTGAATCCTATCAGAATTCAACATAATGACAGCAGGAATCTGAAGCAAAACACCTGCAAGTCTGAAACATTCCTTAGCATAGTGACAGTAATGAAACAAGTGTGTATGATCTTCCTGCACATCATCACAAATGAAACACATCCTAGGAACATCCATCCCCATCTTATACAACCTATCCAGAGTGAGTAATCTATTCTGCTTTAACAACCACATATGAAAATTCCATTTAGGAAGAGTATACCTATTCCAGACAATACAATGCCAAGCAACTTGAGGAGCAGAATTCTGTGTAAGCCATGAGTATCCTTTAGCAATGGAATACTCTACATCCAGACCCTCCCATTGATCATGCACATACCCAGCTTTAAGAACATCTTTAACCTCACAGATTTTCCTCCAGGCCCAAGAACTATTAGCAGTTGGAATGTAATCAAACCAAGAAGAAGACTTTAAGTAAATATTCCCAATCCATTTGATCCACAGATGATCTTGTTTACAAACAATCCACCACACTAACTTACCAATAGCAGCAATGTTCCACTGATGACTATCTATTAAACCCAGACCACCAGACTCCTTACTCTTACAAAGAACATTCCATGAAACAAGAGGAGCTTTAGAGTATTTATCAGTCCCCTCCCAAAGAAAATTCCTGCATAGAGACTTAATCTTGTCCATCACCCCCATAGGAAGGACAAAAATTTGAGTCCAATGATTATGAATAACAGATAAAACAGATTTAACTAAGACAAGCCTTCCTGCATAAGAAATCTTCCTACTATTCCACCCCCTTATCCTCTTAACCATCCTCTCCACAATAATGTTGCAATCCATTTTATTAAGTCTCTTATGTGAGATATTCACCCCAAGATATTTAAAAGGCAAGGACCCTTTCCTAAAACCAGTTTCATGAAGAATATGAAGAAGAGTATCATTCTTAATACCATTGCAATAAAACTCAGATTTATCTGAATTGATTTGCAGTCCAGAAGAAGTAGAAAAGATCTTAAAAGCTTCCATAACAGCAAAAACAGAAGTAATATCTCCTCTACTGAACATTAGAAGATCATCAGCAAACATCAAATGGTTCAGTTTCAGAGACTTACATAAAGGATGATAATGGAAACCAGGAACTCTCTCAATTGTCTGCAACAACCTACTCAAATACTCCATACACAAAGTGAATAATAAAGGAGACATAGGATCCCCTTGTCTGAGTCCCCTAGCTCCTTTGAAAAAGCCATGAGTCTGCCCATTAAGCACAATAGAATAGCTAGGAGTACTAACACATTCCATGATCATCATAATCAAAATAGGAGGATAATGTAGCCCATGCAGCATTTGTTCAACAAATCTCCATTCAATAGAATCATAGGCCTTCCTCAAATCAACCTTCATAAGACATCTAGGAGAAACACTCTTCCTAGTATATAATCTAATCAAATCTTGACTGATCAGAATATTACCAAGAATACTTCTGTTTTTAATGAAGGCACACTGAGCAGGATTTATCACTTTAGTAAGGCTATCACTCAATCTATCACAAATAAGCTTAGAGATAACCTTATAAACAGTGTTACAACAAGCTATAGGACGAAATTCCTTCACAGTTTTAGGATTCTCAACTTTGGGAATCAATACTAGATTAGTACAATTCAACTGTTTGAGCAATTTCCTTGTCACAAAGAAGTCCACCACAACAGCACAAATATCATCCTTAATGATGTTCCAACTAGCCTTGAAAAACTTACTAGTGTAACCATCAGGGCCAGGGCTCTTATCATCAGGAATAGAAAACATTGCTCTCTTGATCTCATTTTGAGAAGGTATACTACACATAGCAGCCCAATCTCCCTCCTCAACCATTATACCTTGCTTAATAACATGCTCATAGCAATTGGAAGTGTTAGCATTAGTACCCAACAGCTGTTTATAGTACTCAATAAAAGCTGTGAGGATCTGATCAGGATCAGTACATAACTCTCCATTATCATTCTCAATAGAAACAACCTTATTCTGCATTTGCCTATGCCTAATAGCATGATGAAACATACTAGTATTAGCATCACCTTCAAAAGCCCAGGCACACTTAGCTTTCTGCCTAAGAAAACCAATCCTAGCCTCTGCCAGCATGGTATAAGAACTCCTCAACTGAAATTCTTTATCCATCAAACCAACATTGGTAGGATCAAGTTGTAAGGCAATCTGACTCTCTAATAGCAATTGATAAGCAACATCAGCAGTCCTTTCAACATCAGAAAACACTGCCTTATTCAACTGCTTCAAAACAGGCTTTAGCCTCTTCAATTTAGTGATCAATTGAAAGCTCTTAGTGCCCATAACCCTATGCCTCCACTCCAACTCCACCAAAGAGCTAAAATCAGCTACCTTAGCCCACATGTTGAAGAACTTAAAAGGCTTCTTTTTCTCCCTTATATTGCCACCACAAGAAACAATACATGGACAATGGTCAAAGGCACCTTCAGGATAGTAGTGAGCAAACCAGTCAGACCATTTATTCAGCCAATCCCCATTCACCATTACCCTATCAATACGACTGAAAATTCTAGTTTCACTAGGATGCTTATTATTCCAAGTGAAAAAGGATCCAGTCGACTTCAAATCATAAAGATCACATAAATTCACCACCCTTTGAAAAGGCCTAATTTCCTCTTGCTTAACAGGTTTTCCAATTCTCTCATTCATGTATAAAACATTATTAAAATCACCCATCAGCACCCAAGCATCAGGAACAACAAGGGCCAACAAATCATTCCACAAAGGCACTCTTTCTTCAATCTTATTGAAAGCATACACAAAAGTAGCATAGAACACACTACCTGCAAATTTATCTTTCACCTTAGTATGAATAAACTGGTCACTCATACTAATGACTTCAACATCAACCCTAGAAGACTTCCACAAAATCCAAACTCTACCTCCAGGATGACAGGTAGTATTAGTAGCAATCTCCCAACCATTACCCATATTAGCAACTACTTTATTTAGAGACAAAGGCTTAACCTTAGTCTCAAGGAGCCCAAATAGATCAACATCATGCTGATGCAAAAACCACTTCACATCAGCCTGTTTTGTATCACTATTTAACCCCCTAACATTCCACATACCAAACTTAAGCATGATCAAGACAGGGTTCCATACCCCCTCCTTTATCAACCATTTCAGCCTGTGAGATAGCTTGATTTAATTCATCATTAAAATTAACTGCAAAATCATCCTCACTCCCTCCAATAGTCCTAGTTTCATGCCTTGTCAATCTGGTAATCACTCTAGCCGGAGTGAAAACAGAACCACCAGGCACAGACACAGGAGTAGTAATAGGGGTAACCAATGAAGGATTGACAGCAGAAGCTTTTGTTAAAGGAGGAAATTCCTTAGGGTCTACTACCACATCTGGCAGCACCCTTGGTTTCCAAACTCTTTGTACCTGAGGAACAAGTTTCACACCAAAAACCTTACGCCTACAAACTTCAGCCTTATGACCAATACCTTTACATTTTTGACATGTAACAGGCAACCAGTCATACTCCACCTCCACTACAACTTCACACCCCTTTTCATCCTCAAACCAGATAGAATTAGGGAATCCTTGATCAATCTCCACTTCAACCATGACCCTTGCAAAGCCCAGCAGTTTCTTCTCAAGAGTAGCATCATCAATACGAATAAAACGACCTATCAATCCTGCCAATTTCTCCAAACACTTAGCCCCCCAAAACTTCAGATCCAATCCTGTTAACTTGACCCAGATGGGAACCTTTTTAACAGAGACTTTAGATATCTTAATATCAGGCGACCACGCATTCAAAACAATAGGCTTACCATCAAACACAAACATACCATTTTCCATGATAAGCTTAAGGTGCTCAGGGTGACCTATTCGAACAACAAATAAGCCATTTGGAAGAAAGGAAATGGAAGAAATTTCATACCCTTTCCATATCCTTCGCAGAAATCCTTCAAGGACATTTCGTGGAGGATTAGCCCCCATCACATATCCATATAATGACCATTTCCAATAATCAATTTCTGATTCCACATCTTCAATAGTTAATTTCAGACCCATGTTCCTCTTTTCCCCAGAATTTACTTCAACTTCAGCAATAGGAGCCAATCTAGAGGACGAAGGTATATTCTTCTTCCTGGATTGAACGACATTCCACCCAGACAAATCACTATCCACTGTATTACCATCATTCGCACCATTTTGGAGCAAATTAACAACTTCCCGCCTAGCATTTGCAATTTCTTCAGTTAGAGTTTCCACATGAACAGTACCCTTGGATCTGTTTGAAAGATTCATCTCATTTATTCTATGACAATTAATACTATTATTATTATTATTAATATTATTACTTTTATGATTCTGATTATTATTACTATTATTATTACTACTTGATGGACTATTATTATTATTTTGATTGTTTTGTATACTTGAATTAGGATGATTAGCAACTTTCTTCTTTGCCATTGCAAAAGAAGCACAAAACCCTAGAAAAAATTAGAGCTTTCCTTCTCTCTAACTTTCTCTCTCATCCTGATTATGATCGCTCTGTACATTTGAAAAAAAAAAAAAAAATTTGATCCGAGAAAAAAAAAATATGTTGGAAGTTTTCTCAATTGTAGGGATTTACGAAGAGAAGTTGAAGTTTGATCCGATATTGCCTCATATTTTTGACGATTATCTTGAAGAGGGAACATGTGATATCCTTGACTATGAAGTTGCACCTATAAATTTTTATAAGGTCAATTTTGAAGAAAAGGAACGAGATCAAGTTTCATTTGACAAGATTATAGGTGACACATGTTATGGTTGTTTAAAAAAAAATGAAAGACGATTATGATAATCTCGTTCAAGATGAGTGGCAGGATGGAAGTAAGTTGAGATGGTACAAGAGGGCTTGGAAATCAATCTAATTACTAATGATTGTCATCAATTTCGCATCACTTGTAAGGTTGGTATTTGATCCCGGGGGTTAAGACGTCGAGAATTAAGGACAATTCTTTTTAAGGGAAAGGGAATGATACGAGTAGAGCCGCGACTACCTAGTATTCTCGCTTTATTAGTCAATAAATGGGTATTATTACCCTATTTAGTTTTGGCTATTTATTTACTGCATTTAGGGGCCTTAAGTTGGTAAGATTAAAAACGTTAATTAATATGATCACTAATTAGCTGCATGTTGGGATGCCTAAAACGGTTTCCTTGTTAGCTATTTATAGTCTTTAGTAGCTTGTAATTCTTCATCCGGAAATTTACAAAAAAAACTTGTGTTATCAAATGGTTTTCTTGCTTAGAGAACAAAACTTGTTCGTTTGAAACGCGTTTTTCAATCGATTCTCGGGTTGTTGATCAATAGGTCTTGATCTCACCCTCCTTAGTTGAGTAATAGGTCTTATTCAACAAGGTCCTATCACAATCAACCAAGGATTGCCCGTACCTAGTACGTTCAGTTCGTTCTATCTCTCATTAATTCGATTTCCGCTGCTAAATTCGTATCATCCGGTGTGTCTGAGAGCCAACGGCAGGGGAGGGGCAGTGGGGCAGGGGAAGGGGTGGTGGCTAGTGGGAATTAATTGGAGGAGGAAAATTGACAACCAGTTAATTGAGAACAAAATTGAAAATGGATTTAAAATGAGAGGGGTAAAATGGTCTTTCATGTCAATGATTAAGTCAAATCCACCTCACAAAGAACAAGTGGGGGGCAAGTGAGTTGCAAATGGAGTCCTTCACTTGCCTTGCCACTTGCTCTTTGAGAGGAGGATTTGACTAGTCGTAAGCTTACGACGGGCCCCCCTGTCATAAACAAGACTTATTGAATAACATGAAGCCTTGAGAATATAATAATTTTTTATCCAAGAACATAGGGAAGCAGCCCATGCAGCCCCATAAGTGTCTCTGCTCATGTACACAAAACGAAGACAAGACAAAACAATAGAAATGCAATTTTTAAACCCAACTGCTATACGTCGTCGATGTTTTACTAATTATCGTCGAAAATTTACAATGACTTTCATCTTACATCAATGGTTTTGCAAGCCTTCCTCCAAAAAATCGTCGAAGCATTACTAATTATCGTCGATAAATTCTCCGGAAATTTCTGTATGAATCAATTGTTGACATTTTACTAAAAATCGTTTACATTTGTATCTTACATCAATGGTCTTGCAAGCCTTCCTCCAAAACTTCTTGCAGACTTGTAGCTGCATCCTTCTCGCATTACGTAGCTACTTCAAATCGATGAGTTGTTTTCCCCTCCACCTCCAAGTACTAGATTGCGCAAATACTGAGCATTGGAACTACCAGTTCTCTGAACCATGTCATAGAAAGTGCTGTTCTCATCTAGCAATAGATTCTCCGGAGTATCAAATTCAGCCACCTGACGACAAAACAAGAGATTTCAAAAGGACGGAGAAACTAGAACACCATAAATCAATCATTCTACTCGATAAAAATACAGCCTTCATCAAAATATTATCGTCCTCATTTGACTTCTGTGGTCAATACTACTACACGTTCACCATTAAATTCTTCAAATATACATGCTGTGAGGCACGGAGGCATCTTGGTCAAAGGTCAAAGTTGATAAAAATTGACCTTAAAAGTCAAGTGGGGACGAGGGAGTAACTGGTCAAAGTTGACAACGTTTGACCTTAAAAGTCAAGCGGGGACGGAAGGAGTAACAGAGCAACACTTGAACCGCTGGTTTTGTTTTCACCATACTTTCTAAAACACAGGAAGAATACCAATCTGGAAATTACCTGACCAGCATCGAGCACCAGGATCCTGTCAGAGTCAATGATGGTGTTCAATCGATGAGCAATAGTGAGCATTGAGCAGCATCTGAATTCTTCTCTTATTGTCTTCTGAATTAAAGCATCAGTTCCAACATCAACAGAAGCTGTTGCTTCATCAAGAATAAGAATTTTGGACTTACGTAGCAAGGCTCGAGAAAGACTTAACAGTTGTCTTTGTCCAACACTAAAGTTCTCCCCTCCTTCCGTAACCTAACCATTGGTAGCAAAAAAATAGTGCACAATAAGTACGTGTGTAGTTCTTAGTTGTATCACTTGTATAGCTCTTATTCAGTAGTACATGCATATAATATAGATGGAATATATATAAAGATTAAAAACCAGGAATAGTTGCATAATGGCAGCCAAACAAAAAACAATTAATTAATGGTGGTTTACAAGGAGAATACTCATGAGAAGATGATGTATCTTGGTATACACATTTAAGCTTCATTGCTTTGTAAATTGTAGAGGACACGAACATCCAATAAGTTGTATATTCTCGAACCAACGGGATAAGCAATTTCATGAACTTGATGTTATACCTCTGTTTCTAATCCGAGGTAACTTTTGCGGATGGTGTCCTTCAGATGCGCCCTCTCCAGAGACTCCCATAGGTCTGCATCATTGTGTTCCCCAAAAGGATCGAGGTTGAATCTTACCGTTCCTTAAAAAAATGAGCAAGAGTTCATCAATATTAGCAGAGTTGCAACAACTAAAGCTAAAAGTCATCACAGCTAACACATAACAAGATGTCATTATTTCTACCGTGAAGACTGAAGAGCATCAAATACTCCCTCCGTCCCAATGAATTGCGGTCCTTTCGTTTTGGCACAAAGACCAAGGAAATAGTGAGAGACCATTTGTGGTTCCACTTAGTGGATGACATGTGGACAATAGTCCCATTGGATGATCAAATTACTCATAGAAAACTTTCCTAATATAGAATGGACAACAATTCACTGAGACACCATAAAAGGGAATAGGACAACAATTGACCGGGACGGAGGGAGTATGTGGATAAAAATGTAATTTAAGAATAATAAACAATTAAGTCTTAGTCCCTGAAGAATATGAAGAAAAAGATTATGCTAACGTAAGACTTCTAACTAAAATCTTATTCGCTTGTTCTCAGTTTTGGGTAGTCCATCTACCAAATTCCTTAGAGTACAGTGAGTACTTCGACTGCCTTTTCAGACACAAACATGCAGTCAAGCAGACAACAAACTGGTGAAGAGAAGTTTGAAATATCTTGGTAGTTAATTATTCTTTCTATAAATCCTACATTTCATTATGGAAACTTTCTGGCCGTATATAATTTGCTAATTTCTAAGCCAGCGCTAACATTATAACATCCAACCACAAATTCACATTCAAAATTTACAATTCAGAACGCGTTATACCTGTGAAGAGAACAGGTTGTTGTGGGATGATGCTAATAGATCTTCGTAAATCTGTGAGTCCAAGTTTCGAAATGTCACAATCATCAATCAGAATCCTTCCTTTCTCTAGCTCCACTATGCGAAACAAAGCATTAATCATGCTCGATTTTCCTGCACCTGTCCTCCCAACTATTCCTATTTTCTCATTAGGATGGACTTCGAAGGATATTCCATGGAGGACTGGCGGAAGCTCAGCCCTATATCGGAGTACCACATTATCAAACATGATGGAACCTTCTGAAGGCCATCCTTTTGGCGGACGGTAGTTCTCCACAACACATGGAGCCTCGGACGGCAGATCGACATATGTTCCAACACGTTCAACGGCATTCAAACTATTTTCGGCCCTACTTGCTTGTCTTAAAACATTGCTCATGAGATTAGTGATATTTAACGCATAGCTCAAGAGTAGACCCATTGTAGATGTGAAAGCTAAATTGTTATCTCCTCTACCATTTTCCAAGACAGCGAAGGCAGCCATTAGCCAGATCATAAGGCCTCCTAAAGTCTGCAGCCTGATATTGAGCCAACGGTTTGAACTTATATTTGCAAGTGTAAACCTAATGTTATCATCCATAAATTTTCCATTTGCATAGGCCATCCGGTCGTGTGCTTTATACGCTCGTATACTAGAAAGACCATTCAAGGTCTCTGAAAATTGAGCGTATACAGGAGATCTAGAAATTGAATCCAAGCGTTTTACTTCACGGGAAGTGCTCTGCAAAAGAATATTACCACATCAACTTCATGCCAGACACATGCAAATATAAAACCTAAATCCATATTTCTTGGTTCAATAAGGGTAGGGTGTTTGTGGGAGTAATAAGAAATAACTCCAGTAAAATCAATCTTGACTCCCTTATTATGGAGATCAAACAAAAAGAAAACAACACTCCAGCAAAAGGACATTTGGACCCTTACATTGATAGAAAAACCAGGAAAGCCTGTGAATGACAAAATCAGTAGCCTGGAAGACATAAGTCGTTGCATAAATACGGAAATTTTCAAATAGATATGGCATACATTATGTAAAACAAGATTATGTCAGACAGAAGTCCGAACATACCTGATAGTAAAGATATGCTGCATGAAAAAAGATCATCAATGGCGTTATAGCCCAAAGAGAAATGGTGCTCACTATGCCTATCAGAACAAATGTTGATAGCAGCTGCCAAAATTGACCTAGAAACATATTTACATAATTGCCAACGTCCCTATCTATATCCCCCAAATCTTTGGAGAACCTATTCATCGTCCTGCCTAGTGGGTTGGTTTGAAAAAATAACATCGGAGCCCTAAGAATAGAGCTTAGCATAGCATCATGCAGTTTTTTTGCCGCACAAAGACTTGAATGGATCAACCAGTACGAATTCACCAAAGTTAGCATGACCTGAACATACCAAAGAAAATAAAGAGAGGATTAATCAGCTATGTTCTTCAGTTCTTTACATGCCTTATTTAGGAATGTGGTGATAAGTGCACTTCTTCACACCCAGACTGATTAAAAATAAGGAAAAACTGGTCAGAAAAATTATAACTTAAAAAAGCGCCTCAGATTCCTAAGATTACGCCGCTTCGCGATATTAGGGTTATTTAGAGAAAACGATGACTTTGGCAAGAGCAGATATTAGAATCCTACACAAGTTAACAAAAAGGCAGAAAACATCATTCAGAACTTCAGAAGGCAAAGACGGGTAGAATGGTGTCACGGTACCATCAATCCCCATCGTCAAAGACGTTTCAATCTACTTGACACTCAAAAAATATGATGAACAGTTGATGTTATATCAACGGAAATTTTAATGATTCTCTAATTCAACATGGACAATAAGGGATTTAGATCCACTGCTGTTACCGATTAACTGCATAATCTACAGTTACTCATACATGTGCCATTGATTTTCATTGAAGAGTTAAGATATTCAATACCCTATTATCAAAATTTGGATGAAACATTAGAACCAGTAAACCACCCACGGTTTTTGCTTTTTTCTTGCACAACCCATTACCCACTATAGACCCGTCTGCTCATCCATCACCACTGACCCCATCCTATGCTTTAAGACTGCAACTTTCAAGACACTATACTGATAGTCCACGTTGGCAACCCACTGCCAGCGGCCAGCCAACACCAACACCAACACCAACACCAGCGTGTCCCCGCATCACCTATTTAACTCAACTCCCAAAAAGGGTTCCACGACCTTAGAGGGTGTCATTTACTTTCGGATACGACGGTACTGCCAACAGAGTTTTGGAAAAAGGGTTAAGCGATTTACTGTGTTGGCAAATCGTACCCCAAACCTTTTTCCAGAAACTCTGTCCGGGGATGCAAGGGATGGAATTCGTCGAAGAAGGGGCGGGGGCTAGGGCGAAGTGGGGTGGGGTGACGGTATTTGATGGTGCCTTTTTTGGTAATTACGTGATAGGAGAGATTGCAAAAAAAGGATGGGCAGGGACTTTTTCCTCCTTTTCAAGATGATGTGTAATGAGTAGGAGATGTCGATGTTAATGGAGTGCTGAGATTGCTCAACTATATTTTGCACGGTTATATGGCAACGGCAGTGGATCTTGATACGGCAACTAATTTTTGGTGCACAAATAACTGTCTAAACAGAGTCCTAAATCCTCACAAATTTCAGATCACATTTTACAGAATAAAATATACGAGTAGCTGCTAACTCTAGGATAAAAATAATAAATAATATGCTAGCTAAACATACCTGACCAAATGCAAGAAGAGCATATATCAGAATATAGTATCCAGGTCGATAACCCGTTGAGCTACTTTGGTCTGTCCATTCCCGTAACCAGGTGCTGCTAGAAACTCGCAGAACTTCGGTTAAAAGATAGCACATGAAGAGTACTGCCACTACCCAAAAGCCTCCTAAAGCAACTTGATACCTGAAAATAGTAAGCGATGGTTCATGCCAAATCAAACCAACTTGAACGAAGTAAATGCTATATTGTTTTACACTTTTACATGATTTTAATTTAGATGCATCGTTTCCACATGTATGACGAACACCCAGATATTCATCAATTTTTGATGTCTTATCACTAATCCTAGAATGTCATCCATGAACGCTGCATTTTGACCAACAGCTATACTCTGTACATTGTAATGTACTGAGGCAAAAATAGAGCCTGGTTTTTTTTCTCCAGTAGAATTCTACTTCGTTGTTTCAGTTAACTGCATGCAGAGTTTCGTAAACAACAAGGCAGTTACCATGGATACCAGAAAAGTAATATGGATGATTACACAGTACAAAGAAGATGACGATAAAGAAGATGACGTTACAATAGTTAAGAACAAATATATATGTGGTCCAGTTTTAGAGTTGTATGTAATATTTATGGACTGAGTTTCTTCGGCATTTTGGTGCAGCAGTATCGAAATAACCCCTCTACACTTTAACAAGACAAATAAGTCACTACTATATCACAAATTCTCATTTTAGACGGCCATTTCCGTCTGAAGCCTTCAGATGGGCCATATGTGACCATTTTATGGTCAGATGTAGATGGTTACATTTTTAGGATGACCATCTGAAATGAGATCTACTGCTACTATATGGTGCAAAAAGAGCTCTTTGGTTTATTTAAGTAAAATCTCCGTTTCTTCTAGAAACCTAATTGCACTTTGTAATCCTTCTCAATATTCAAGAATTGATAGTAACGGCAGTAACTTAAGACTTCACAAGTTTTGCGGGAATCTGCAAAGTGTTGAGTTTCTTGACATTGCTGTCCCTAACAAGTTCCACATAACTCAATAAAAAATATATCTCTAAAACTCCCACAAAGTCACTACCTTCGAGCTCAAGCTACATTGAAGTTGCTTGTTCTACGTAGAAAGTGATATAATGTACACTTCACAGTATGCTAAGATTCTACGAGGTATGCTAGGCCTTCCAACTGATGGAAAAAAGAAGATGAAGATACGTACATCAAGTATTAGTCGTTTAAGGGCTCAAGGCTTTAAGCAAACGCTGTACCATTTGAAAGATAAGTTACCTCATCAGAACACCCAAGCTGACAACACCAGTTTCTCTTTCTTCCTGCTTAACAAGAATAGATCTTTTGCCTTTACGTTTATTCAAAATTCTACTGTTCTCTCTGTCCTCATTATAATTTGCCGCGGAAGGCACTGAGGTTTCATGGACCTGATTTTTATCCTTCACTTTTTCAATGTCATGTTCTTCCATCTTCCCAGCATTTTCCATCAGCTTCTTAAACAGAGGGCCAGTTTTGGAGAGCTCTTCGAAAGTTCCTTCTTCTTTCACCATCCCATCACTGACCAAAATAATCTTATCTACTTGCGGAAGAAAATGGAGTTGATTAGTAACAAGGATCCTCGTTTTCCCTTGCAATTGTTCCAAGATACATTGATGGAAAACCTGTTTTGTTTAGAAGTTCAAGACAAGAGCATACTTTGAATGAGGATAACCAGCCATGAACTGATACCAAAACATCCTAAGGTAAGAGGTCGATAGCAAAGAGAAGGCTATAATGCTGTGGAAAAAGCGCACAATTGACGTTTGACACATAATATACAAAGTAGAAAGTACTTGAAACAGGTCATCAACCGTCAAAGTTAAGAAGACGTGGAAAAAACAGCTTGAGTAACAGGACAGACTACCACAACAGAGAAATCAGTAAAGGAGAGAGCTGAGATGTTGAAAAATATGGGGGTACATCAACAAATCTTAGCTCATGCATGATAGGTTTAACAAATCACAAATGTAAAAGTAAATGTACTTCAAGACATGTGAAATTCACCAGCATTATGAATATAGAAACAGTCATTTGAGTAGTCAGACATCTGGTTCTCCTCAAAGAGACTCAACTACTACCAATATTTCTTTGCATACTCCGTATGATATTTTTCAGAAGAATAACGAAAAAAGAGGGTGCTCAATCATTAACCTGATGAGCAACATGGGCATCAAGAGCACTTAAAGGATCATCGAATAAGTACACATCTGAGTTTGAATACACAGCTCTGGCCATCGAAACTCTTTGCTTCTGCCCACCACTGATGTTGACTCCTCTTTCACCTATCTCAGTTAGATCCTTCCCCTGACATCAAGAGGGTGTAGTATTACAATCACGCAACATGAACTATTTTAGAAATTAAAGCAGAAAATGTTCTCCATCAATCTTACTGGAAGTGACTGAAGGTCCAGCTGCAATGCAGTTACTTCAATGGCCTCCAAATATCTTCTAGAATCAAACTCTAGACCAAATAATATGTTATCACGAACCTAAACACAAAGATCAGAAGTATCAAATGCCAATTGCAAGCCAAATCAAAGAGCCTGGAATATATCCACCAACTTCTATGTTACTCTGACTCGGTAAAAAGCATCCAAATCCAACACAGGTGCGTGTCATTGGACCCGGCTATTTGTTAAAAATCAAGATCTGTTAGCTTAATTTGAAGCGCCCAAGTGTGAAGTGTCACACCCATGTCGGTGTATAGAGTGTCGGACATAAATACTCAAGGTAAAATGAAGAGTTGGGCTAGCAGGGTCACCATCCCAGATTTAAGTTTTTTTTCTCCATCTTCTGTCAGTTAAAATGACTTTCCCGAGTTGGATCACCGATTTGTGTGACATACA